>JALRMK010000090.1:0-11681 GCA_026119845.1 Pezicula carpinea
CAGATATTTTCTCTCTTCAATCATATCAATACAATTGCTATTGACCCCATTATTGATTCACCTTATGCTGCCACTGCCTGTCTAACATTCAACATAAAGTTATAGTTAGTATCTAGCTAGGGAGAACAAGTGATAAATGTTCTTAATATCTTCGTCCTTATTATATATAAGATAGTGATTAGAGAAGCCTACGTTAGAGCTTAGACGATTAGATTAGTGATTCTCTTGTTAAGAGTTTAATAGGAGGTTAATATCCTTGTCTCTAATCTAAGGACTTAGTATTAGAGATAGGGTATCTTCTATTAGACTATTTTAAAATATCTCTATTATCTTTATAAAATTCTAGTTATTAGTTATAGGTTCTATAGCTAGTAGAAAAGATTGTCTAGACGTAGCTAGGTAGGCTTTATAGCGTGTAACTAGGAGGGATTAAAAAACTCCCTTAGCTTTACTAAGGTCTATTAGTGTAAGGACAGTATTATAGAGTTAAAAGCGCCTAGCTAGATTCTTATTAAGTTTATCTCTAATTACTAGTATAAGGTAAGTGTTCTTATTATACTAGTTTCTTAAATAAACCGTGGCTATTATGTCTAATAGTCGTTATAGATAGTCTTATAGAGAGAGAACTTACTAAAAGGTGTAGTTTAACGAAATGTTCTCTAGGTGTAGGTTAGTAACGTCTTCTACGTTTTAATAGACAATAGAACTAGAGGACAAGGAAGAGTACCTTAATGACGATTATAGCGTGCTTAGACTTAATAGTAGCCTTGATATAAGTTAGATATTAGCGAAGAGCTCTAATTAGTTTAGTCTATATAGACCTAGATTAAATAACCTAGTCTTTAACGAGACTAGGTTAGGTCTAAAGACTGATAGTTTAGCTGGTACCAGAGGTAAGGTGGTAGAAGAGGAGGAGGTGATTAGTGTAGAGAGACGTAGAGAAGTAGGACAAGAGGAAGAAGGATAAGAGAGAGAAGGACAAGGAGTAGAGGGTTGTTAAGATTATAGGTCGGCGTCCTCCTATTCTTTTTAAGCTTTTATATAGAAACGTCCTTGTCTATCCTTTAGTATTTATTAATAAAGGTGTAGTTTTATATAGGTGAGAAAGATTGTATAAAATATTTAACTCCTTATACTTTTTTAGGGTGTTACTACTATGTTATGCCCCACGATGTGAAAGTGTTAAGAAGTCTAAGTTACTACCTAAACTACGTACTAGCTATAAGTACGTCCCGTCTAGACGCTAAGTAATAGCGCCTAGACGGTGTCACACATAACGTCCCAAGGGACGGTCGCGTGTAACGTAACAGTTTCTTGTTAAACAATAGCTGGTTGTGTTTTCAGAACTACTACATTCTCGCATTTCTATTAAGACACTTCGAATTAATGTTAACAGAAATTACCTCTAACAAACATAGTGTCCCTCGATATCAGCGATCTTCTTTACACTTCTCCAGCTAGTACGTATTTAATAGCCATCGTAATAGAGAGTTCGTTGTTACGTAAAGCTAACGAATAGCTATCTCTTAAGCCACGGCAAAACAGCTCAAAGAGCTTCGAATCATGCTCAAGATTCAAAGGGAGAGGTTCCTCAAGACGCTCAATTGTACAGTCAGGGGATTTAGTCCTGTTATTTACAGGCCTCTCCCTAAAAGGTACGGCCCAGCGTACTATCACCAATATACCTCTTTTAACAAACAAAGTATAAAGTATAATTTGTTCTACAACTAGCAGTAAAAACTCTAGTGAATTCAAGAAAGCGATAGATATAAAACGCGTGTGAAGCACCTCGCATTGGTCCAGCACTGGGTCGATGTGGGCAGACCTGAAGGTGCTTCTCTTGCACTTGTCGGTCAACCTCCTACCGAGCCCGCGGAAGGCACCATAGACATATTTGTAGATCATAGATATGTCAAAGCGGTGGGGAGCAAGTTCAAACAGCGTGTTATTGCTTGGGTCATGTAAGTTTGCTGTACCATTCTTTGATTTGCCAAGGATGTTTTATTCTCAGCTTCCCTGGCTGAATCAGTGCAAACTGAATCAAAGTGCCATCGTCTTTACCGACAGGTTTAAGAAGATTCATGGCCCTCGGAGATAGTAAGCAACACTCGTAGTTCCGTCGTCACATCACTGGCAACCACGCTGACAGACTCTCCGGCTGGCACATCCTGATCCGGCTTGTGGGTGACTATGGCTATGGCATCAATCTTCTTTTCCTCTTTGGTGACGGTGTTTTTCATGAAGTGTTGACTGCGGAATACAAGGCTATCCGAAGCGCTTGTCGCGAGAATATCATATTCATGGTAGCCCAATATTACTACTTGGCTTGGCGCATGATCGTCGAGGATGTCGCGCTGAACATTACGATTGATCATTACCAATTCTCATGCAAAGAAATAGGAAAGGATGTCAATAATTTCGAGGGGCAGAATATGAACGGAAAGTAAGATCCCTTGGAGGATTGGCCAGTCCATAATTGAAGATTGGGTTTGGGGAGTTCAGGGGATTGAGCATCTCGTTTTTAAAGACAGAGCTTGAAAAACGCACCTGAACGTATCGTCGATAACAACCACCCGATCCAAGTTATGTCCATCACCTTGACCATTTAGTAACAGTAACCAATCCTCTTCCTAGCCTCAATTTAATAATCTAGATAATGGTGGACACACAGTCAAGAATCAAACTTGCCACCTAGTTTCATTCGGCATCAAGTTTTGCGGCCTTCTTCCTTTGAACCTTTTGGGTTGTGCATATATAAAGTTATTGGCTGCCACCCACATGTAGTTGTCGTGAGATAACATCAATCCAGGAACATAGAGTATAGCTTGCTTAGAGACATCGTGATTTTCTGTATGACTGTATTAAAATGCATTTTTAGACCCCAGGAATAACATTATCTTAAGCTCATGAAGGAATATTCTTCGATGAAGAGAAATCACATATACCGTTGGCTTGAGGTCGCATCCTCAAAACATCAAAGTGATAGTATGTTTACCGCCATCTCCACTAATACTCATCAGTTTAGTGGTAGCATTATAATCACCCTCCTTCACATTCCCGTCAACGTTCAGAATTGCACTTTCAGAAGCAGGTAATATCAAACTCCCAGAGCTGCTTTCAGGCATGCTGTACGTCAAGTTATAGCCTCCACCAACCAATGTCCAGCTTGCAGAAAACAGGCCGAGCGGAGTTGTAAAGCCAGCCTCAGCTTGTGTGAGATCGCCAAATTGAGGCGCCAGAGTCCACGATGTGCCGCTGGGTGCAGTCAATTGTATGCCAACCACATAATGCGTCAGCGCGTGAGTTGGCCCTGTACTCCATCCGTGGGCATGCGAAGTATATGAGTAATCATTCTCGTAGCCGGATGTCGCGCGGTAGCCAAATGTTCCATCAGCGAGGTAGCCTTCAGGTGTTGAACTGCCTGTTCCTTCCGGGTTGTTGAGATACCATCCCCAGCTACGACGCATGAGATCCAGTGCTCTCGCTGCTTCACGAGCTGCCAAATGGCCCTTTACTTCAAAGCTTTCGACATAGCCCACAATATTACCAGGAAGCTCTGGGCACACAGCTCCTATCGCATTCCAATTTGTTGTCAGTTGCTTGCTGATGTCTTCGATGTATGATGGTTGGGCCACGTCGAAGAGTAGAGCCATGCTGTTTCCGTCTTCGGGGTGAACACTTGCATCGATGTCACTGTCTTTGAAAGCCCTGCTAATAATGAGCGATGTACTTTAAAGAAGGGAGAACTTACCCGACAGCAGAGTCCCAATTTGCGGTATTCACCGCGGACTTCAATTTCACAGCTAGCGAAGTCCAATTTGATGATAAACTTGCTTCACCAGCCCAGCCAGCGAGACTGCTGCCTGTAATGAGCGTCTTATACATCAGCATATTCGCTTCAGAGTTGTGACCACCTTGAGAATATCTTCCCCAGTCGCTTGTGCCGGTGCAGTTAAACAGTCCTGTGCTATCAATTTTGTTCACCACATACGCCATTGACAATTTGTACTTGGTCCAAATCCCTTTCAGAAACGTTATGTCGTTGGTATACAAGACATAATCGTAGGTTGCGATCATCGTGGACATGTGATATGTGTCGGAACCATAGAAATTGATTGGTGGACCGACCTGTGGAAGATTGCCATTGCTGTGCTATTAATTGTTAGAAAGATTACAACATTTTCCAAGGGCCATGCTTACTTGGTAATTGTATTGCGACTGCATTACATTCTTCACGCCGTCACTGTCGCCAATGCTCACCAGAATGCTTGGGACAGCAACGCAAAGATCTCCTGCCCAGGCAGCACGGTCTCTTTTGCTGCCATCTACAAAAGTACTAGTTCCACTTGTGCCCAGATATGCATCATTTTGCCAGCCAGTGGTAACCAACGGGTATTGGCGGCCCGAGTTGGGGCTGATAGCATTTGTTTGGAGTGTATAAGCTCCAGCGTACCAGATCCGATTTATCAACTTCGCTATACTCAATTACTGAACTAATTTGGGTCAATGATGGGGCCTTTACTTGCCTCGTCGCTTGAGCTGAAATAGCCTCCATATGCTCTGAGGTTGGACCATGCGGGCTGAAAGGATATCTCCAGTGTGATACTCAGAATGCTAACAGCGATATTTGATTTGGTTGTTGTGAAGAGCGTGAGATATCTGAAGCCTCCGCGCAATCTGTTGTCTGGCATAGTATAGCTCCCTTCTGCAGTTGCCGTAATGTTGGTTGTCAAAGCTCCATCTGGCGTAAACGAACCATTGGAATCATCAGATGAAACACCAGTCCAATTCCTCGACTCGGTGAAAGCCAAACCCAGCGCACCGGTTCCCGTCGCATTGTACGTGACCGTCACAATACCACCCACTTCTTTACCAAAGTCGAAGATCAGAAGCGAGCCATTGCCCTTCAGAGTCGCCGCACCTGGAAATTTGGACAAGAAGGTATTGTCGGGATTGAGAATTTGCACTGGCGACACTGTTCGTGATTCGGGTGAGAGGTTATACTGTTCCCACGCTCCCGAGAAAGATGGCTCATCATGACCGCTACATGGTGTATTGCGCCAACATCGCTGCTGAGCTGCCGTGTAGGGCATAAAAGCGCCTCCTAAAATGAGCAGAAGACGAATCAACATGGTATTCGTCCGTTTTACGGCTTGTTTGAAATAGATAGTTATCCAATAATGGATATACCTTTGTTTATCTTAGGAAAAGATGGGACGAAAGGGTCTTCGTACCTGAGTGTTTACTTGACCCCTCAATGGTCATCTTGTGATGGTTGTGCGGGTGATCAACAGTGCAGAGAGGGGGATTCCACAACAGGAAGGTCGCGGGGATACAAAGCCAGTAACGCGAGATATCACGGGTCTACCAAAGTCAATGCTACCGGCAATTGTGAAAGCTGGACGTGTTGTTGTTGTTATTGTTGCTGCTGTTGTTGTTATTGTTGCTGCTGTTGTTGATGTGGCTGTTGTGGTTGAAGTGGCATAAATGAAGCTTTGGAAGACGTGGGAGACATTGTGTGGTTGCCCGTACTTACCCACTGGAGATCAAAGCGGGCCACGCGGTGTAGAGTAGTGAACTTGAGACGGGATTACTCTGAAGAGTAGTAAGCCTCGGTTATCTGCTGAAGATGAAAGGGGGACCTAGCGGTTAAGCGAACTCAAACAGCAAGCGACAGTACAGTACTGTAGGATCATTAGGATGTGGAGGGGAAGACTCTGCTCTTCTGTTGGTACTCTGCTCTTCTGTTGGTAATTGATAGAGGTTGCTTCTTCCTGAACAGTTTAACTCTCATCTTTCCTTTACGTATTTTCTATCCTCTTAATCTTCTAAAAACTCCAGCTTCTTTTTGGTTGCTAGCAACGCCATGAACGAACGTTGCGCTAGACAGCCACACGAAGTCAAAATGTCTCAGCAGCAGCAGCGTAAATATTCAACTTCATAATAGCCGACCGACAATCATATCAGCAAAGCGATAGATAAGCTTTTATAGTGCAGGCATCAACCAAACTCCTTGCCACGACAGGTTGACCAACGAAAGCATGGATTGGGATCACTTATTCGAAAACTTGGAACCGTCAATATACTTTACATCTCTAGACAGCAAAATCGACAATCAATCACCTGTGGAGCTAGCGTGGCTAAACATTTACACACGGTAAAAGTTCAAAGACCGAAGTCAAGGGCTGCATAACTGGCGGAGAGAGTTGCTGGAAGAAATATTATATCGGACACTTTTAGTATACGATTAGAACACAGATGAGTAAATTCCGCAACGCGAGGATGAGAGTGTAGGCGCATCATAAACACCAGCTATGCATAAACGCCATAAAATAACCACCTTTTTCTAAATCAGAATCTATGTCCTCCTCGGCTGGACACCCCAACGACGTGCATTCTTGGTATCTTTCAAAGCTCTACAGTCGCCAATACGCCGTTCTCCTCATCAAACCCCGAGCAGTTGAGTGTTGCCTGCGCTAGCTCAGGTAAAAGCATGCGACACGACTGTATCTCAGTTTTTAATCCATAGCCCGTGCCTTCCCCTATATCATCTTGTATAAATGATCCATAGATATCATATATCTCCCCAGCAGGGCCACCATGATCTTGGCTTTCTGTATAGTAGTAAGTCATCATCTCCTCGAGCTCAAGGCATTTGAAACCTCTTCCAAGATCTATATACCAAAACCAGGGCAGAGAAGACCCCTTGATTTATACATGTGGCACAAAATCAGACCAGTCGATAGTCTTGTAAATGTCAGAAGGTTGCGCACGGAACGCTAAAAAGTCTTCAAGTAGAATATATAGTCTCGCAAGGCAATATAGAGCGGCACAAAACAAAGCCGGAAGAAGAACAACCAACGGTACAGTCATGGCCGGATCTTGATTTGCAGAATTGTTGGGGAGCCATTGTGTGAAGCGTTTCCACCTCCTCGAAAGCATTCTTCTGGGGTTGTGGCCTGACGCTTGCTGTGTCTCGTGCTTCATGCCGCAGAGTCGAACTTCGGCAAATCTGTCGCAAGCTTGTTGTTTGAAGGTGGGAAAGAAGCTGAGCAGTATCTCATGGTAGATTTCGCCGATGGAGATTATGCCGATCAAGGATATTGAAGAGACACGCCACAAGTAGCACTCGATTGACGAAGGGAAATGGAAATTCCACGCCACCAAGTTGATGCCCCACGAACAAATACCTGCCACAACGACTATGCATACTCCGAGGTGGGAAACGATGGGAAAATTATCATCGGAGCGTCTTGTGATCGGTCTATTTGGTCGTGTTCGCATTAATCGCAATGCGGAAAGTATATTCAAGGCGTATCGCCACGAGACTTCGAAATATGTCCTCTCTGGGTTCAGGAAATCAAGCGGCGTTTCATACCAATTGTACGACTGGTCAAGACAGGCGTATGCATGTAGATCCGCCACCGTGGCATCGAGAACGAGAGATCGTGCGGTCGAGATGTCGGCGGGTTTGTAGTACCAAAAGATCGAGACGCCAATCGTCGTCGTTACGAATCCAACAGTCGTAAGCTCCAAGGTTGTGATTGAGAGTTGTTGACATGCACGGCCAAGACAGCTTATAAGGAACCAGAGTAATTGCATCACGGTAAACACTCGAACGAGTGCGTCCTGTTTATTCCTGTCGTCGATTTCACTCTCTGGTATAAATATATCGTCACGGACGGCAGCCTCCTTGATAAAACCATGCTCGATCATCCAATACAGTTGATTTGCATCGAGGGGCCAAGCTACGCCGTCGCTAGTTCGCACTGTATAGCCACCCATATCAGCCAAAAAGGCGTGCCTCATCGTCCATTTTGTATATCCGGCATTTCGAAATTTCTCGCAGGACCGACGTGCAGACTCCCACTGCCCGATAACCAGATACAACAGAAAATCCGGACCAAGGATGCAGAGCAAGGCTAGCTTACACTTGCGGAGGATCTGGAGGATAATGCGTTCTCCAGGTGGACCGACAGCAACGCAGAGAACGGACCAGGTGCAAAGAAAGATGGTAACGATACAGGAGTAAATGATATCGATGGTGCCACGACCATCGGGAGAATCAACCCACCCTTGCAATGTGATTCCATCCGCAGTAATATTGGACATGCTTTCACGACATTGCAAGAGCAAAAGCGGTACGTGCAAGTAGAATGAGAAAGAGGATACATTCTCCTGCATATATATTCAAACACTGCATTATTAATAGATACTACTGCGCAGACGATTCTTGATTTCAGATACCAGCATGCAAGATGACTGGGTGGAATTGGGGCTTAGCGCCGAACATCTGCACCCTTCAATGACAGGTCGGGAGCAAGCAAGCGACAGCTGTCTTGCGGCCCGCAGCGTGCCGCCGCAGTTCTCGCATATCAGGGCTTCGCAGTTTTGCAGGCTTGCAGCTTTGAAACATTTGCTGTGCCTCTGAGAAGTGCCTTCGTAAGTTCCTATCAATCTGGAAATACGCAGTGTATCGAGTCTTGAACTCCCAGCTATCTTCTGCCGTGTTTGAGAAGCGGTCTCGTAACTTATTTGGCAACTTTAAACCCGGAATGCAGCTTTAGCTATTATTGCAAAAGTAATTGGAGCTGGTGAGGTTCATTGTTGGCGTGATAAACCTGGGCCCTAAGGATCTTGTTGAACTATATTGCTTGCATTTCACGACTTCAAGTCGGATACCTGCATGGGAATCGAATCCTTGTGTTCAGACAGTGCGCCAATGGTACTTCACAGCCTTAGTGAAGCTGAAACAGAAGCAGAATGTAGGTAGTGATGCCCTTCGAGATTGTAGAAATCGTATGATATATTTAAGCGAGATGAGACGAAGTGCAGCTATCAAGATCCACCATGTGCAACCAATGCCAGGGCAAAACCGCATGCGAGTGTTTGTTAAGCGCACCCTAGCAAACTCCCAAGAGTCTCAATGTAAATCTCAACGACATTATTGTTGCCTCTGGACCATCACCTTGAATATCTATTCCTCTGTAACGTCAGAGCCATTGCTGTTCACCTTAGCAGAGATTACCGGGATTGCCCGCATATCTCTCCCATTCTACAAAGTACCTCCTCACAAAGTTTGCTAGTTGGGTCTTTGGGAAACGCGATTGCAGTTTTGCACAAAACAGGATCCAAAACTCTCCTCCAACGAAGCCTCATCTATTCGACAAGGATCTCAGCTCATCGCCTGCTGAACACATACCTGTTCGATGTCGAGGGTATTCTACACCCGCTCATCAAGTTCAGAAAGGGAACGCTCTGGTTATGAGGAATTGGAATGGCAAAGAGTTGAACAATAGCTAATATAGGGCATGGCCTGAGAAGATATATCATTCTACCCAGGATGGAATATTTCAACAATAAATCCACGTCAGTCGTACAATCGTCTTCTAATTCGAAACTGTACTCGCGTACAACATAATAATATGCTGCATCACATTCTATAAAACATATACTACTACAACCATTGAAATAACGAAGTATTTTTCTACCACTTATCTCTTGTTGACTCCGAGCCTGAGCTTCCACTACAGTAATCTGATGAGGCCCGAGATGATATCACAGTAACACATACGCCATTCGATACCCTCCTTACTAACCCGATCCAACCTCAGGAAACTCGCTCCGCTCTTCCCCACTAGATAAATATGCGTCCTCTTGTGATCCGTTGTCTTTGGCACAGGTTTTTAGAATTCGGCAACATGTATCTCAACGATTCTTGTTGAAGTTGCTCCGATCATTTATTGTACTTAGTCAACAGATTTGAGGGGTCTTCTAAGGGTTAGGGTTTCAGATGAAGCATCATTTGTCAGTAGAAGCAGCTCCCGTATCTTCTTGAGACCATGAAAGTCGTTGTCTAGTGTCGCAAACTCTGCTCCCTTAAGTTCCAAGCTAAAAGTCCCTGCTTTGTCCCCAAGCTTCTGCCCCATAGGCCCGCAAGAGTCAAAATCGATAATTACAGGAACATTGCCATTCATTATACTATTCGTGGGGTTAATGTCGATATGAATGAGTCCTAGTTGATGCAGGTGGCGAATCCCTTTTGAACACCCTCGTAGTAAGTGTTTCTCTCGATTTTTAGGATCTCTCAGTCTCTCGTACGGTGACGAGCTGTACTTGACAAAGCAAAGTCCCGTGATTCTATCGTCCTCGACCAAACAGCCAAGATATTGTACAATATTTGGATGCGGGTGCTTGTTCAGAGTCTCACAAATTTCAACTTCTTGCATCACAAGGGCGCTGATCCTTTCCGTGTTTGCATCAGATGGTTCCCAAGAGAGAAGACTGGGCCATTTGATGTAGGTGTCTGGGGGCAACGGTGTGGGCGCTTGAGTGACTCCGGCCTTGAGCTCTGGGCAGAAGTGCTCCGCTAGAATATGTGTAAGCTTCAGGGAGATGGTGTCGAGCTTTTTTGCGTTTGCGACACGCTCTTGGAGAATCGCCAGGAAGTCATCTTTTGCTTGTCGCAGTATGACTCTTGTGTGGTCGTAGACGATATAGTCGTCCTTCTCTGTGAAGGCTTCGCTCTGTTCTACGACTTCCATTCCTGGAGTCGAATTGTTGTCACCATCCTTCTTGGTGAAGGCTTCGCCCTGTTTCGCCATTTTATCCCTACGGAGGAGAGGCGGTCTGTTAGGTAATAACGAGCTAGAAGATAGAGTAATCAATTATCCTTACCCGGTTTTGGTGGTTCAAGTCCGATGAAAGACGTTCTAGGTTGTCTACGTCGTTTTATCTGCTGAAGTTAAGTTGGCTTACAAGATACCTAGGGCATACGTTCGTTAGCGCGAGGTTTGTACCTACTTGAGTAGCCTAGCTTGACGGAAGACTACCTTACATAGAGCTCTTAGTGTAACATAAGGTTCGCTAATTGGCACCACATGATATAGAAGCTTAGAACGTACTTAGTTTATATCTTATATATACTTTACTTAATTTAGTCGCTAGCAGGTGCGACTTTTAGCGTAGCAGGAGTAAAAGCCCTAATAAAGCAGTAGAAGAATATCCATATATTAATAACTCCTAACATATAGCAATTATACACAAGGAAGAGAAACACCTCAATTTCCAGATTAATAAATATTCCCAAACTAAAAAACCATCGACATTATTACAGACAAAGGTAAATGACTCTTCTACCATCCTTCACGGGATATTAAACTCGAGACGTTGAACTCGATGCGAGATACCACCGGTGTGGACTGTGTTTCGTAGGAATTGAGAGGATTACTACTATTTAACTAAACATATTAGAACAAAGTTCGAGTTGAACAGAGCAATAAGTTAGTGGAAGTCCTGGAAGCGGATTCGCTTCGGAAACTTCCAGCATTGGTAACTCGACAAAGAATCATGACGGGTTCAAAAAGTGACAAAATATGAACCGGTGCGTAATTAAGGTATGGAAATTGTCATACCTGGTGCTTAGGCTGTAGAAGTTGCACTGACAGATGAGGCTGAAGCCGAGCTTGCTGAAGCCGAGCTTGCTGATGCCGAGCTTGCTGATGCCGAGCTTGCTGATGCTGAGCTTGAAGAAACCGAGCTTATTGATGCCGAGCTTACTGACGCCGAGCTTGCTGATGCTGAGCTTGCAGAAGCTGAGCTAGCAGAAGCTGAGCTTATTGATGCCGAGCTTGCAGAAGCTGAGCTAGCAGAAGCTGAGCTTATTGATGCCGAGCTTGCTG